>PVLA01004538.1:135583-173266 GCA_004027455.1 Hydrochoerus hydrochaeris | reverse complement strand
GGAGTCCCTGAATCTCTGGTACGACTGCACGTGGAACAACGGAAACAAAACGTGGGCCTGCAGTAACGTCAGCGAGAACGGTGAGGGCCCAGGGCCGAGGGCAAGGACTGGGCCGCATTATGTTAGGGGGCCCAAAGTCCCCTCCAGGCCCTCACTTTTCAATGCTCACAGGCTAAGTGGCGGAATGGTGGCACTCCACCTGTCTGAATGGTAGTGGGCTGTTGCTTCTGTTTTAAAGAGGATGGGCGCCCCCCCTTAGGATTCTACAGTTTGAAGGAATAGAGAACAAGACTAGAACATTCTGAGAAGGTTCTGTGTCCAAAGGTCTAAGCAGAGGAGCTGGTGTTCTGGATGGTGCATGGGAAAGGGCAAGGCCAGAATCACCTTAGAGTTCCAAATTCTAAAGGGATCTATCTACCTGCATCGCCCTACAGTCCCAAGGGAAAGAAGGTGGGGCTGGGGCGGAAGGGCGCTTGTCTAGCGCGGCCCAGCCCAGGGTTCCATCCCCAGGACTGCAAAAAAATAAAATGTGAAAGGATAAGTGCTAGGGGCTGGGGATTTTGCTCAGTGGCATAAGCGTTTGACTTGCAAGCGTGAGGTCGTGAGTTTGATCCCTAGTACCAAAAAAAAAAAAGAAAGAAAGGATAAGTGCTTGTCCCCTAAGGTCAAAGCCAGCAGTTCACCCTCATCTCTATTCAAGCTTGTACAGGCATTAGCCAAAATAAGAGAAAGAAATAGAATTAATCAAAAGTGGCTCTATTCTTAGGACACATATTTGTTTATGTAGAAAACTTAAAATTCTGCAAAGCAACCGCCAGAGCTGATGGAGGAATTTTAGCAAGGTCAGGCGGCCCAAGGTCACATACGTGTACTGCTAGGTGTCCACGCTGCGCTGCAGCTGCTGCTGCATAGCTCTGAATGGGGTGGAGTACTGGAGGGGAAGAGGTGAAAAATGAGCAAGCAGGGAGCTGAGTCCCGGCCTCCTGCGACCTGCACCCTCATGTCCCCCTCTCTGCAGGCTGGCTGAAGGCAGTGCAGGTGCTCATGGTACTGTCCCTCATCCTGTGCTGCCTGTCCTTCATCCTGTTCATGTTCCAGCTGTACACCATGCGGCGTGGGGGGCTCTTCTACGCCACCGGCCTCTGCCAGCTCTGTACCAGTAAGCGCTGCCCCTCCTCCACCCGGGAACTGGGCGGGGCTGGGTGCTGGGCCCCTGAGAACAGCTGTCTGCTAAAAGAAAAATTTTTCCAGCATCCTAAGCACCAACTCAGGTGTCTTCCCGGACACCCGCTCTGCCCCAGGAACTGGCGGGAGTTATAGTTTTTAGTGACTCAAGGGCAGTTTTGACATGTTTCTCTGAGTCATGGGGGAGCTTGGGGCTCCCAAGGAGCCTGTCTGGGGAAGGGAGTTCTGGTAAATAATTTGGGTCCCAGGGATGGGGTGACTAACAAGTACCCCAGAAGGTATATCTGAATCATAGTAGTAATGTTATTATGTCAGTCAACCACTATTTCATTTCATTTTGTTTTGTTTTGTTTTGTTTTGGAGACAGAGTCTGGCTATGTAGTGCAGGTTGGCCTTGAACTCACTATATAACCCAAACTGATCTCAAACTCACAACAATCCTCCAGCCTCAGCCTCCCAAGTGCTGGGATTACAAGCATGTGTCACCACACCCAGCCTATCCAGCCACTATTTCTTACATAGCTACCATGTCTCAGACATTTGGGAGAGATTTAATTTTTAATTTTTTTACTTCAACCAGCAAGGGGCTCAATTAATCATAGTCCTTGGTTTAAGAAACATTATCTTTCTGCATTCTTATAAAGCCCCACTCAGGTTTTATTAATTCACTGTTGCATATCTGGCTTGTCAAAAAAAAAAAAAAACTCATCTGAGCACAGTGGTGCACACCTGAAATCCCAGCACTCAGGAGGCTGAGGCAGGAGGATTGCCACAAATCAGAGACCAGCCTGGGCTACACAGTGAGTTCAAGGCCAGCCTGAACTACATAGAGAGGCCCCGTGTCAAAAACACTAAAAATAACTAAACAAACACTAAAAATAAATAAATAAAACTCAATATCTAAGCACTCTGAGGCAGAAGGATCATAAATTTAAACCCGGGCAATTTTAATGAGTTAGTAAGACCCTGTCTCAAAATTTTAAAAAAAAAGACGGGATGTAGCTCAGTGCAAAGGCCCTATGTTCAAATCTCAGTACCAGAAACAAAATATTCCATGGGTGCCTGGGTGGGTGGGTGGATGGGTGGATGCATAGGTAAATAGATAGCAGGGTCCCATTTTGTGGATGAGCACATGAGACCCAGAAAAGTTAAATACCCAAGGCTACCCTGCAGCAGCTCTTTTGCTTTCTCGGGGTTAGGAGCCACACTCCATAGGCCCCATATGGCCCCTCTCAGGTGGGTGGGACACGAAGTCTCCCCGTTGCACCTTGTGACACCAGCCCCGTGTTCCCCCAGGTGTGGCAGTGTTTTCCGGGGCCCTGATCTATGCCATCCACGCGGAGGAGATCGTGGCGAAGCACCCGAAGGGGGGCAGCTTCGGGTACTGCTTCGCGCTGGCCTGGGTAGCCTTCCCCCTGGGGCTGGTCAGTGGCATTGTCTATATCCACCTGCGGAAACGGGAGTGACCCCTCCGCCCACTGCCCAGCTTGCATCCTCCTCAGAATAAAACCATTTGACCGGGTCCTTTTGCCCTCGCCTTCTTCCTTCCCGACTCCTCAGGGATGCAGGCAGCACTCACCTGATCTCTCCCCAACCCAACCTGGCAGTGCCCCACCTCCAGGCCCGGAGCCATCATCAAACTGAATCTCAGCCTCCTGGGAACCCAGGATCCCTGGGACGACCTAATTTAGACTGGCAGACACTTCTGGGGAAGAGCTGGGAGCCAGAGTTCTAGCAAACCCTGTTAAAAATTAGAAATCTAAACTTGGCGTGGTAGCACTTGGGAGGCTGAGGCAGAAGGGTCACCCCGAGTTTGAGAGCAGCCTGAGCTAATTATTAAGACCCTATAGGGTGGGTCAGAAGTCTATGGTACAGTCCTCTGTCTGCTCAAGGTTCTGTTATTGGGTCCACCCTCTTCGGGACCCAAGCATGCTGTGTATGTTCCTAAACTGTTGATCTTTTTGGCCTTCTCTGAAACTGTGGCTCTGGAAAATGTTTTTCTTTGTTCCTCTTGGAAACCATTCTCTCTTCCTCTCTAGAGCCCAGATCTTCCTCTTTTCCTTTTCCTTCTTGAGACAAGGTCTCACTATGTACTCGGGGCTAGCTTTAAACTCACTATGTCGCCCAAACTGGCCTTGAACTGGCAGGAATCCTCATGCCTCAGCCTCCCAAGTGCTTGCATTACAGACACGTGCCACCACGCCTGGCTTCTCATTTTCTCTTTCTCCTGTCTCCCCAGAAAGCTGTCTCTAGCTGTTAGGACGTTTTAGTAAAAAACAGAAGGCTCACCTCTCCTCCTGGCTGATCCAGTCTTACACCAGGACACTGTGGTCCACAGGTGTACTTCACAGCTACTCGACCTGAGGCCATGTGCTTTGTTCAGTGTGCAATGCCACAGGGTCACCCAATCGCCCTGCTCGTGAGACCAGAATCAGGTCCTCAGAAATGAGGTCCTTCTAATTTTCTCTTCTGTGATCCAGCCCCCTAAGACTGCAGCTTTCTATGCCTGACACCCCTCAAGACACAGAGCTCCTTTCCCGGATTCTGACACCCCCACCCTTCATCACCCTAGGCACCCAGATTTATTAAACATGATTTATTTTGGGGGGAGGGGAGACTGGGAAGAAATTGACAGACCAATAAATATGCATGAGGGAGGGGACAGGGGAGAGGGCTCCAGACCGAGGTAGTTTCTGTAGAGAAGGTGAGGGCCCCAGGCGGGGAAGGCACCTGAGGTCGTTGGGAGCCTGAGTTGTAGTGAGTCTTGGGTTGCGATTGGTCTCTGGTTCTGCCAGGTCCACACCTGCTGGCCTGGCGCAGGGTTCCAACACCTTCAGCCCCAACACCCTGATCAGATGGCTAGCACAGGGATACAAAGATCAGGCTCCACCAGAAACTCAGATTGGTTGCTTCTTCTCTACGGAGACAACCAGCTGCCCCTGACTGATGGTGCCCAGCAGCTGTCACGGGCAGTGGGCCAGGGGGCGGGGCCAAGCGGCTCTCCGCAGTGGCGCCGGGCCCCGCCCAGCACCCATGATGGACAGGCGGCCCAGCAGACTAAAGACAATGATAAGCTGCCTGGCGAGGGCGCAGTTCTCTCCCCTCTGCCTGGCGGCTTACGGAGCCGGAGCTCAGCAGCTGGGACCGGCTGACACCCTCACCTCCTCAGCCAAACCGGTTCGATGTCTAGAGAGAGGGTGGGACTAAGAAATGGAACAGAAGCCGGGCAAAGCTGCCTCGATTCCTGAAGGAGGGATGCCTAGCAACCTGCAGCAGCCTCGAATGGTTGCTCTAAATATACAGCGTAGCCAAAATTTACCTGTCAGTAACTGGGTATTGGAGAGTGATAAAATGCAGTAGCTGTGATTGACAGCCCGTCGTGGAGGGGGCGGAGCTTGACCTCTGGCCAAGTGTCAGTCACGGGGCTCTACTGCTGGGGGCGGCCTGGGGGACCTCGGCAGTGCCCGGGGCCAATGGGTCTAGTTTGGGGAAACCTGGGGGAGGGTACAGCCCGATGCTGGGGGTCAGGGCTTGCAGGTGAGCCAGGGCCCGGGATCCGTTGAAGGTCACGTCACAGCCAGACTGGGCCCGGAGCCAGCTCTCCACTTCCGACTGCAGCCACCGGGAGGTCTCTGCAGGGCAGAGGCAGGTGTGAGGCCGGCCTGGGGCAGGGCACAGCGGACCAGGCTGGAGAAACCCAGGGGCTCACGACCAGGGCCTAGGCCGACATCTGGGACACTGGTGTGCAGGGAACCATGGGGTTCCGTCGGGAAGGGGCTCAGAGGGTGGGATAAGGGCCCAAACCAAATGGGGTTCACAGTGGGAGCCAGGGATGGCTCCAGAAAGAGCAGCTTGGGGCGTGGTCGGCTGGGGGCGTGGCCATTGGACAGGTCTTGGTTTAGGGCGGGGCACGCCCTAGAGGGGGTGGGGCGGGCGCACCTTCGGGCGGGCTGCGCGCGCCCCCGGGCCGCCGGGCCAGGAAGCTGTGCGCCAGCAGCGCCTCCTTGGCGTGCTCGTTCTGCGCGCGCAGGGCCAGCGCGCTGAGCAGCTCCGAGTTGTTGGACGTGCTACGGAAGTACAGCATGTGTGCCAGCTCCAGCGCCTGCGCGCTGCGCCGCTGCCCGAACATCTGCGGGGACAGCCCGCGGGGGGCGGCGGTGAGAGTCTGACGGGCCCCACCCTGCCCAGGCTTCTTCAGTTCCGGTCTAAGACTGGGGTCTGGAACTGTGGTTTTCACCCTTGGGCAATGGTGTCCCTTCCGGGGCTCCCGGCTACCAGACCCCACCCAAGCCCCCCCCCCCAGTGGAAAGATTACTGGGATTTTTGTTTTGTTTTTGTAATGCTAGGGATTGGACTCAGGACCTGGCATGTGCTAGGCCTGCTCTCAACGCATATTTTATTTTGAAACAGGGTCTCACTAAGTGGTTACACAACCCAGGCTGGGGTGAAACTTGCAGTCCTCCTGCCTCAGCTTCCCGGGTACATGGGAAGACTGGTGAGCGCCACCATGCCATTTGAATTGTAAAGGTGGTTTGCCCTTTGGGGCTATATTTAAATGGGTTTTCTGAACAATTTCCAAACAATAAGAGTTTTAGCCTTGGACATTTGTGTTATAATAAGAAGTCCCAATCTTGGAAGGACTTATACTTCCCTATATCCAGATTCATGTCCAGATTTCAAAAGGACCCTGTGGAGAAGGGGCTGAGTAAGGACAAAATCAGATTGATTCATTAACTGTGTAATCCAGTACCCGCTACACCAGAGTTCATCACACTCCTATTTCTGCATTTTGGTTGAACTTTTGCATAATAAAAAAGATTTAAAATATTAAATTTTGATATTAAATGGTATTATTAAATTATAAAGAGAACCGAGGGGACAATGTTGAAGGAGGGGAGGCCTGGGGCCCAGGTATCTGTCAGCCACCCCTCCCTCTCCCCTGGCTCCTCACCTGCACCCCTCTCCCCATCCTTGGGGTACCTCAGGAGGGGAGCTGAAAGCCCACCCATGACCTCTAGCTCCTGCAGCTGGCAGTGAGCCACTGCCAGCTGCCAACCCTGGGTTGAGACCAAGTCCTGGGATGGTGAGGCTGATGCCATGAGGGCCCAGGAGGTCAGCTCTCCGGACAGGGCCTGATCCACTGGGAGTACTGGGACATCATGGACAGGATAGCCCCTCCAGTTGGGCGACCACGGTGCATAGCCCATCTCCTAGCAATGCCAGAGATGACACTCCACAAATCACTGAGATGCCACACAATGCCAACAGCCAGGACATGGCTGTGTGCACACTGCACCAGCTCCCTGCAAGCCCAGTACCTCCAGCCTCTGTCCTCACATGGCCAGCGGGGGATGCGGGAGGACAGCCTTAGGGCCCTTCAGATAGGAAAAGCACGTTAGCCTCTGTGTCCGAGGCTGCCAAGCCATGCAGCTGGATTTTCCTGTGTCTCACTGCTCATGGCAAATAGATGGGTCCAGTGGTCACCCAGGAGAGCAGTGGCCACCTGCCACTGGGACCCAGCACTCACCTCTGCCACATGGGGGTGGGCAGCCCCAGCATCCATAGCCCACTTCCACCCAGTCCCAGGGCTGGCCCTGCCCCTCCCTTGTTCACCGCCGTCCCTGGGCACCAGAGCTGCCCCCACCACACAGGCCACATTGGGTAAGTCGGCCCTAAGCACACCTCCCTCGCCTGGAACACACCGGGTCATCAGGGCTACTCTAACAGCTGCGCCTCCACTGTGGGCTCACCTCTCCCCACAGATACACACTTATGTCCCCGGGCTGCTTGGTCCTCGCCACAACCTCCACCATGTATGTGTGACTCTGTCCCCTGCAGGGCAGTGTGCAGGGGAGGGGCAGGGCAGCTCTGTGTGTGAGGGACCCAGTAGAGACCTGAGCACCCAAAGACGGGGAACCCTAACCAGAAAGGGCAGGTGCAGGAGATGTAGGCTGAGGGCTGAAGCCTGACCAGGACATGGGGAAAGCTCACAAAGTCACTCAGTTCATTCTGTGCGTGCATGTGTGTGTGTGTGTGTGTGTGTGTGTGTGTGTGTGTGTGTGTCCGCGCCTGTGCGCATGCGTGCCCATGTATGCTGGAGATTGAATCCCAGTCCTTCATACTGAGCTACATCCCTGGCCCATTTTTCATTTTTATTTTGAGACAGGGTCCCACTAAGTGGCTAATTTGCCCAGGCTGAACTCATTTGCAGTCTGCCTATCTCAGCTTTCCAGAGTGCTGGGATGACAGGCTTGTATCTCCACCCCCAGCTATGATGGGTTTTTGCTTTGTTTGTTTTGTTTTGCTTTGCTTTGCTTTGTTTTTGTCTTTTTGAGACAGAGTCTCAGCGATGTAGTTCAGGCTGGCCTTGACCTCACTTTATAGCCCAGGCTGGTCAGGAACTTGCAAATGATCCTCCTGCCTCAGCCTCCCAAATGCTGTGATTACAGGAGTATACCACTACACCTAGCATCTACAATGGGTTTTAAACAGGGTTCATCAGCCTGAGAGGCCCTGGAGCCCCTAAGGTCCCCAAGGGATAGGACAGATGGGCAGCTCTGGGCTGGGGCTCAGTATCCCCCCCCCAGAACGCTGGGTCCCCCTCACTGGCCTGTGGGCCCATTGTTGCCCTACCCTCTGTCCTCCATGGACACTGCGCTTCCTCCTGGCTCCCTGTACCCCTGAGAACAAAGCCTGGGGCCATCTCTGGGCCTCACTCTCCTGCTGTACCCCTTTCCTGCCTCAGCCCTGGTCCTAAGCAGGAAGTGCCCCCCAGACTTCCTGCTGGCCTGAGACTCAGACCCTCCTGGCCTGCACAGCCTGGCCATTATCTGTGGGATTTATGACCTGTCTTCCTGAGTGCCTGTCGGGACGGCTGCAAACAGCTTGAAAACCAATGAGCCAACAAGCAATCAATGGGGTACAGTAGCAGCCTCATACCACTCCTTGCTCCTGGGGTCAGCGCCAAGCCTGGGAGAGACGAGAGGCAGCCCAGCCGGGCCAGCTCAGCCTCGAGACACAGCAGTGCTCGGCATTCGCACCCTTGCGCCACCACAAATCCTGAGATGGTGAACAGCCTGAGCAACTGCACCAGGCGGGCCTCCACTCACGTGGAGTGGAGTCAGGGAGGGAGCTTGGTAAAAACAATTCCCTGGAAGCCAGTCCCACACTTTCTGATCCAGTTCATTTGGGCAGGAGCCCAGGAGGTGCATTTATAAACCAGCTCCACCAATGATAATGACACCCGGTTGGGATGGAAATTCGGGGAACAAATAGTCCAATCAGTAATAATAACCATCATCCTAATAGCTAATGCTCAGATGAGACTTCTGAGACTCCGCCAGGCTCTGCTCTCAGCCTTGTATGCAGATTAACGCCTCCCACCCATCCCCCACCCCCACCCGGCTACCCTTCAAGTGAGGTCCTATCACCCCACTGCAGAGAGCTGAAGCAACTCACGATCACACAGCTCCGCTGGGCATGGTAGCACAAGCCTATAGCCCAGCACTCAGGCAGCTGAGGCAAGAATATCACTCTGAGTTCAAGGCCAGCCTGGGCTACACAGGGAGACTCTGTCTCAAAAAACCAAACGATCACATAGCTCCAAGAGGTCAGTCAGATTCAAATCGAGGCTGAGGTGATCATGTAAAGCACTTCCCAAAGCAGGTCTTCTGTGAGGGGCTGTGAGGGACAGCATGCAGGCGACACCCATTCCTCTGCCCCTCACAGTGACCCACCCTCCAAGGCAGGTCTCACTGTTATTCCCATTTTCCAGACAAGGACACCAAGGAGAGGCAGCAGGGCAGCAGGAATAATGCAAGATATGAAAATACAACGGACAGGACCTGGGGATACAGCCTGTAATCCCAGCACTCTGGGAGGCTGAGGCAGGAGGATCACAAGTTCAAGCTTAGCCTGGGCAATTCAGTGACTTAGCCAGACCCAGCCTCAAAATAAAATAAAATAAAATTTATAAAAGGGCTGCATATGTCACTCAGTGCAAAGGCCCTGTGTTCCATCCACAGCAACACCAAAACGTGAATAATATTAATAAAAACAACAATAAAGTAACATTAGTAACAGCCTCTACCTTCCGCCTGCCATGTGCCTCGCAGCCCCGGCCACAGGCGGGTGGTTACCTTGGAGGCCCGCAGGCCCATGAAGATGGCAAAGAGCAACAGCAGAAGGGACGTGGCCACCTTGAGGTCGGTCAGCACCACCATGCCCACGTTGACGAAGAACACCAGGCCGGACACCACCAGCGTTAAGTTGAGCGCAGCGCGCTGCAGCGTGGGCGTGCGCACCTTGAGCTCAGGCAGTAGCTGCTCCAGGCCCTCCAGCGGGGTGTCCTTAAAGCTCTTCAGCACCAGGTGGCCCCTCTTGGTCCGTGCGGCCAGCACCACCCGTTTGAAATACCTCCTGCCGGGGGAAACCAACAGGGCTGGGGCGGCCTGCACCCCTGCCAGCGCTGGGCTCCGCGGCCACGCGGGTCTAAAGGCGACTTCATGCAGGGCCTTAAGCTGCATGTCCAGCAATCAGGAATCGGTGAAGCAACGCGACCCTGATGACTGGACTTGGCTGCTCACCAGAACTGTCCCCAGCCTTTCTCTTCCTCTGGGAAAAGAGGCAGCACCGGGTGACTCTGCCTCCCCCTACCCGTCCTGACCTCCCCACCCCCCACTGCCGCGCCCCTCTCTGCTCTAACCTGGATACCTCTGGCTGCTGCTTGGGAACAAGGGCCCCCCTCTCACCTCTCTGCAGGGGGCTGCTTGGTGAAGAAGCCACGCTTGGAGCCCACACTGGACATACGGGGCATCTGGCCTACTCGTTGGCCCAAGGCCCAGAACTGCATGTAGATATACTGATCCAAATTTATTGTCACCTACCAAGGGGAACAAAGAAAGCAGAGGCAGCTTAATGTAGGCTGAGGTGTTAGGTGCAGGACCCCAGCATAGATGTCCTCACCCAAAATGATTCCTCCCATCCAGTGCTACCTATCATCATTCTATGTTCAGGCAGAAAAGCCACATAAGTTTGTTCGTGTCGGACACTGCACAAGTGCACATCAAAAATGGTAGGCACATCAAACATAGTAGGCACTGTTCTTACCATGTTAGGTTTTAGATAGAAAATGTCCCTCCAAATCTCATTAATTCAGAAGTGGGGCTTTTGGCAGGTGATAGGAGCATGGCGGCACTATATCCATCAATGCATTAACCCACTTATAAGTTCACAGATGTAGGAGTCAGGAGGTGGGGCCTGGATTGGAAGTGGGTCATTTGATGGTATATTTTTGCCCCTGGCTCCTCTCTTCTGTCTCCACTTCCTGGCTGCCATGAGATGAGCAGCTTTTTCCCCTAGGCCCTTCTGCCATGCTCTTCCTGCCTTTGACCCTACCATGGACTGAACTCTCAGAAACCATGAATCAAAACAAACCTCTCTTCCTATAACTTGCAGGTGTCAGGTATTTTAAAACAGTGATGGAAAAGTGACTAAGACACCATATCTCTTGGTCTCTAAAATGCCACTGACTTTAAAATACCCCATTTATTGGGTATGATACAATCCCAGCACTTGGGAGGCTGAGGCAGGCAGAGAACCTGAAATTCAAGCCCAGCCTGGGCTATATAGTGAGTTCACAACCAGCCTGAACTATATAGAGAGACCCTGTCTCCAAAAAAAATTCTTTTATGAAGCAACTACAAAATACATTGCCCATTAGATGAGGTCTCACCATCACTTTTAAATCACATCCCAATTTCAGAGATAATTGAGCTGAGTGCGTTGTTACACACCTATAATCCTAGTGCTCTGGAAGGCTGAGGCAAGAGGATCATGAGTTCAAACCCAGCCTAGGCAAGTCAGTGACTGATTTAGTATCTGCCTCAAAATAAAAAATATAAAATTGTGGATGGGCTCAATGCAAAGGCCCTGGGTTTGATTCTCTGTCGCCCCACAAAAAGAAAAAAAAAATTACTCAAATGTGGAATTTAGGGATGTTAGTATGTAGGATTTGATTTGTTTTTTGTTTTGTTTTTGTACCAGGGATTGAACTCACAACCTCACACTTGTCAGGCAGGCACTTATGCCACTGAGCCAAATACCTGGCCCATTGATTTGGTTTTTTAAGACAGGATCTCGCTGTGTAGTTCACGCTAACCTTGAACTCACTATGGATCCCAGAATGGTCTCCAACTCTTGGCAGTCTCCTGCCTTTGCCCTCCAGACTCTGGGATTACAGGCGTGCCCCACCTCACAAAGAAAGGATGAAGTTTTGTACTATTTATTATTATAATTTTCTGGAACATGGCAGATAAAAGTCCTAAGAAGATCCATATCTAAAGATACTTTTCCTTTTCCTTTTCTTTAGTTTTTTCCATACTAAGAATTGAACCCAGAGCTTGCACACTAGCTACACGCTCAGCCCTAGTAAAATTTTTATTTAGGAGCTGGTATAGTGCCTGCCTGGCAAGTGTGAGGTCCTGAGTTCAATTCCCTGGTACCCTCCCCTCAAATTATGTATTTACTTATTTATTCATTTGTTAATCTTAGAGACAGGGTCTCACTAAGTTGCTAAATTCTCCATGCTGGGCTCAAACTTGCAATCCTCCTGCCTCAGCCTCCTGGTTTTATAATATCTTGATGGACAGCTCTGAGATGACCCACGAGAGTGCCCCATTCTTGAATTCTAGTGCTGCCTGGCCCCAGGCCGTGTATTGAGGACACACCTCGGGAGCTCGGCTTGCCCCGGAAGCCAGGTACCTGGACCTCGTCCTGAGGGTGGTGGACCACAAGCGCGTAGGCCAGGGTGTCCTCTGACAGTGGGGAGAAGTTGGCCTGGGCCAGCAGCGGCTCTAAGGCTTGCAGCACCTCCTGCTCATTGGACAGACGCTGGGGGTCCGTGAGAGATGGCTGATCGAGGGTCTCCCTGTCAGGGTTGATGGGGTCATACAGCGCCTGTGCAGAGAGGTGGGGGGAGAAGGGGCAGGGTCACAGTGCAGGACTGCGTGCTTGGTCCCCATGCACCCCAATGCAGTTCCCCATCGAGGGCTCCAGCCCCCTCTTTCGGGCACAAGCTACCCAGCTGGAAGGCACATTTGGCCTGGGGACTCTGGGCTTGTCCATGGGTGGGAGGAAAAGTGTCATTGCTCCCTTGGAGCAATGTTCTTGCCTGTTCTGCCAGCTTAGAACCCTCAGGCCTACTAAATTATACATGTTGTTAAAGACACGTGTAATGCCACACACCTGTCAGCCCACCATTTTGGAGGCTGAGGCAGGAGGGTTGCCACGAGTGCTGGGATTGCAGGTACGTGCCACAGCACCAAACTTTTATGTTAATGATCTCTTTGACAGTTCCAGGTGGTGGTCTAATGACATCTGTGTCTAAACAGAGATAGAGAGACTCTCATTCCCACTCTGTCTGTCTGTCTGTCTCTCTCTCTCTCTCTTGCTCCTCAATACCCAGGACCTTCCCACTGAACTACAACCCCAGCCCCTTTTAAAATGTTTTTTGAGACAAGGTCTTGCTAAGTTTCCCCAGGCTGGGCTCAATCCTGTGATCCTTCTGCCTCAGCCTCCCAGAATGCTAGGATCACAGATCTGCACCACCACACTGGGCACCTGAATCTCTCTGGAATCCACCTTACCCTCCAAACCATCTTCATCTCTTATCTAAACAACCACCTTGGGAGGCAGGAGGATCTGGAGGTCAAGGCCAACCTGGACTCAAATACAAAAAACAGGCCGGGGATTTCGCTCAGCGGCATAAGTGCCTGCTTGGCAAGCGCAAGGTCATGAGTTTGATCCCCAGTACCAAAAAAAAAAAAAACCCCACAAGGTATGGTGGTACATGCCTGTGATCCCAGCACTCAGAGGCTGAATCAGGAGTTTAAGGCAGCCTGGGCTACATATCAACATACTGTCTTTATTTTTAATCTTTTTTTTGAGACAGGGTTTCACAATGTGGTTCAGGTTGGCCTTAACTCAGTTTGTAGCCCAGGCTAGCCTTGAACAAATTCCCCTGCCTCAGCCTCCCAGAGTGCTGGAATAACTGGTGTGCACCACTGCACCCACCTGACACACCATCTTTAAAAAACCCAAACAAAACAAAAAATTTTTTTGTCTTTTTGAGACAGTGTCTCACTGTGCAGTTCAGGCTGGACTTGAGCTCACTTTGTAGCCCAGGCAGGTCTTGAACTCACAACAATCCTCCTTTCTCAGCCTCATGAGTGCCGGGATTACAAGCATGCACCACCACGCCCAACTTCAAAACAAAATTTAAAAAGCACTTAATTACAAACTGACTCTATAACTCACACACACCTCACACTCACATCCCAGTGGCTGCTCTCTACATTCAGAGTAAAATGCCAAATTTTTCTCTGACCTTCAAGGCCTCTCACAAACTGACTAGGCCCTCTTATCTTAAGCATCCTCCCCACCAAAAAAAGCCTCCAAGTGCCTGACCCGCAGGAATTGTGGCCAGAGGGTGTCTCCGGATGATATGAACCTTCCCACAAGGCCACAACCCTCAGGAGGTCATGTCTCCACACCAAGCCCTCAACTCTCAGGCCACATCCTTAGGCTCCCAGATGACCTTGAAAACCCCAGAGCCAGGGCTGAGAAGAAGAGAGAAACCTGCGTCCATCAAGCCTACATTGCGATTCAGGCTTCTTTTGCGCACTTCACATAGGCCTCAAGGTTTGAGCTGGGACCTTGGACAGTGTGAAGGACTCTTCAGTTCCTCCCTTGAAAGAAGAATCCTGCCCACTCCTCCCTTCCCCGGCCCGCCTGGGCTCTCCCACGGACCCCTCACCCAGCCTCCTGTGGCTGCCAGAGAGAGCTTGGCAACTGTCAGGACAGTAACCCAGGAAATGTGTGCACCTTTCCAGAGCATGAAGGGGGTACTGCAGTGATCCTCATTTATAGATGTGGAAACTGAGGCACAGGTAGGATCAGGAAATCAGGTCATACCGTCAGGAAGTAAAGCTGTAATTCCACATCAGACCACAACAGTCACCTACTACTAAGACCCTTTCAAGCCCGGCACGTATTGTATTGCACACCTATAACACTAGCATTCAGAAGGCTGAGGCAGGAGGATCTCTGGGAGGTCATCCTGGACTACATAGTGAGTTCAAAACTAGCCTGAACTCCTCAGTGAGACCCTGTCTCAAAAAAATAAAAATAAAAAACAGAAAGACCCTTTCAAGGTCCTGCTGCTCTGGGAACCAGGACCTCACTCCTGGAAGATCTTCCAGGTGTCAAAATCTTCCTCGGTGGCCACACACCCTGGCTTTATTCCTCCAACCACAGGGACTTTGCAAACACCCTCACCAACACTCTTTCTGCCTCCTCCCTTTCACTACAGAATCTCCCTCCTCCGATGCTGCAGGTCCACATCACTTTCTAAGTGTTTCTCCAACCTGCAGGTTAAGGAAGGCTGGGCAGAGTGAGCGCTGCACAAAAGGTGCCTTTTCCTCGTCTACACACAGACCCCAGCATGGATGCCAAGGCCACTGTGTCCGCCCCAGCCCAGCACCGTGCCCCTCACCCTCTGTCTGCACCCAGCCATCCCCAGGAGTCAGGCTCTGGGCCCCACCCCACACTGAGCCCTGCAGGCAGGGACAACCTGCACTCCATCCAGAGCGTCGCCCCATCCCTCCCCCCACTGGCCCCTCTGGGCAGCTGCTGGAAGAATGAAGGATGAAACTAGGCCTTCCTGGTGACTGTCACCACCACTCCCCATCCTCAAGCAGCCTCAGACACCAGCTGCTAGGCAAAGACTACCCCGCCCAGGCTTCTGTGCCCAGACCTGACAACCCAGCTGGGTCCCACCCAATGCTCCCCTGAGATCCCCAGGCTCACAATGCCAGCCCCAGGCCAAGTACTGCTTCCGCCCCAAACCTGCTCCTCCAGGAGCTCAGGCCCAGAGCCTGCGGTACCCCCAAACCTCTTGCTCACACAACCAACCAAATGGCCAATAGAGGCATGGGAGGTCAGTTGACCATGGTGACACACACCTGTAATCCCAACACTCAGGAGGCTGAGGCAGGAGGATCATTGTGACTTCAAAGCCAGCCCGGACTACATAGCGAGACTCTATCTCAAAAACAAAACAAACAAGACATAGATCCGGTATCTGACCACTCCTGGTCCCAGGCTGGAGCACACAGGCCTTGTACAGACAGGAGGTCAGCTCAGTCCCTTTGTACAGTGGCACCTTCACCCGGGGCCCTCTGCACCTGTCCTTCACCACGACTGTGGCTGACAAACGTTCCAGCTCTGCAGTGGCCCAACCCCTGGGCTCCCTGCTTATCAGCTTCCAAGAGCCCGCCAGAGGGCGCCTGTTCACACTTGCAGTAGCGGGATTTAGCCTCTGTTCCCCCAGCAAGCTCACAGTGCCACACAAGAACCTGCAGAGTGTGGCCCTGGCCCCAGGCCACCCTCTTGTGCAGCACTCTTCGCATGGATCAGTCGAGCTCCTTGTTCTTCCTGCAAAACTGCACACACCCCTGTCTTAGGGCCTTTGCACCTACTGCTCCCTCAGATGTATGCGCATCTAGGTCCTCCTCCTTCAGGGCTCTGCTTAAAGGACACCTCCTCAATAGGCCTCTCCTGAATACCTCTTTTAAAACTGCACACACACACACACACACACAAAAAAAAGCCCCACACAACAAAGCTGGGTGTGGTGGCACACTCTTGTAATCCCAGCACTTGGGAGGGAGGCTGAGGCAGGAGGATCTTTGCAAATTGAGACCAGTTTGGGCTACAAAGTGAACCCAAGGCCAGCCTGAATTGCTTAGCCAGAGCCTGTCTCAAAAAGACAAAAAAAGACAAAAAAAAAAAAAAAACCCTTACAACAGCCGGGACATAGTGTGCACACCTGTGATCCCAGCATTCTAGAGGCTGAGGCAGGAGGATTGCTGTGAGTTTGAGGCCAGCCTGGGCTCCATAATGAGTTCAAGACCAGCCTGTGCTACATAGTGAGACTCTGTCTCAACAAATAAGCAAATAAATAAATAAAACTATACAACAATCCCCATTCACTTTCTCAATTACAGTTGTCAAATTTTTAAAAAGAAAATGCATATCATATATACATATATATATCTTATTTAGAATATATATCCTATTTGTAATGTAAATGTAAATGCTGAGGCAAGAGGATCACAAGTTTGAGGGCAGTCTGAATAACATAGCAAAATCCTCTCTCAAAGATAAGAAAAAAGACAAAACAAAATAAACTGCAGCTTTTAATATATACACACACATAAAATCTTTTAGGTTGAAGTATGTTCTACGCAATATTTGAAGACTATTTCATAAGAGATGCTTGTACTAAAAATGTTCTTAAGTTTATATGAAATTCAAATTTAACTGGATAGAGTGGGCTGAAGAATATCCCCTAAAAATTCATGCCCTTCCCCCAAGTAAAAAATTGTTTACATGTTTTCAAAAATTCATATCCTTTTCTGAATTTGGCAGTGCATGCCTATAATCCCAGCACCTGAAGAGGCTGAGGCAGGAGGATCACAAGTTTGAGCCCAGCCTAGACAACTTAGTGACTTCCAGAGAGCCCAAGCTGGTCTCGAACTCACAATGATCCTCATGCCACAGCCTCCTGAGTGCTGGGATTAGAGGCCTGCACCACCACATCTGGCTTCAAAATAAAAATTTAAAAAGGACTGAGGATGTAGCTCAGTGCAAAGGCCCTGAGTTTAATATTTAGTGCCACAAACAGATAAACAAAACTCAATCCCCTCAGAGTCTCAAAATATGACCTTAGAAACAGGGTCTTTGCAGGGCAATCAGGTAAGGACGAGATGACATCACACTGGACTGGAGTAGATCCTAAATCCAAAAGGAAGGGCCTTATCTTAAGAGACAGAAAAGAGCCCAGGCATAGTGGTGCATGCCTGTAATCTCAGCATCCAGGAGGCTGAGGCAGGAGGATCTCAGTAAATTCGAGGCCAGCCTAGGCTACATATCCAGACCTTGTTTCAAAAATAAATAAATATCACAAAGAGAGACAGGATGAGAGACAGAGACCAACAAAGAAAAGCAGGTGGAGCCAGAGAGGGGGTGGGAATGAGGCCTCAACCAGCCATGAGTACGGGGCGGGGGGGGGGGCGCCCCACAGCCACCACCCACTAGAGAGAGGACAGAACAGTGCATCCCCCCTTCCCAGCCAGTAGAAGCCCACCCTGCCGACACCCTAGTTTCAGACTTACACCCTCCCAAAGGGAGTGTAAACCTCTGATGTTCTGGGCCATTAGGCCGGAAGTGAGCAGGGCACCTGCGCTCTGCCTCTCTAGTAGCATCCACAGGGGGCAGGTGAGCAGCACACAGCTGTCAGATCACAGCTGCACCCTGGGGCCTTGGCCATTCAGGGCACACAGTGGGTGCCCAGTAAATATTTATGGACTGGAGTCACCAGGTGAATGCAGAGGAGAAAGCAGGATCAGAGAGAGGTCACCTCCGAGGTCGAAGCCTGCTAGAGAACACGGAAGCTGGCCTTTGAATCAGGGCTATGTTCTCCCTCTCTCTCTCTCTCTCTCTCTCTCTCTCTCTCTCTCTCTCTCTCTCTCAACAGGGTCTTATGGAGCCCAGGCTGGCCTTGAATTCATGGGTATCCTCCTGCCTCAGACTCCCCAGTGCTGGGGTTATAGGTGTGCACCACCAAATCCACTTTAACCATTTGGCTGTTAAAGCTAACTGGTTTACAGCATTTGTGCTCCAGTGGCCCAGGTGATACAACACTAATTCTCCTGATTGGTCCTTTTCTGTACCATCAAGGTCCTTCTAGTGCTTTCTCAGCCCAGGCCTCTCCTCTCACCACTGGACCCACATCTCCCAATTACCTCTCCACCTGGCTGTCCAATGGGCAGCTCGAATTCCTAAATCCAAAAGCTGGGCCTGAAGGTGCCCACCTGTAATCCTTGCATTCAGGAGACTGAGGCAGGAGGATTGTCTCAAGTTCAAGGCCAGCCTAGGCTGCCTAGTAAATCCCTGTCTCAAAAAACAAAACTAAGAACAAACAACAGAGAAACCAAGCTGGGCTCTCAGGCTCCCTGCAGACCTGCCTCCCCCCCACATCTCCCTTTGCATCTCAGTCCAGGGCAGCTGCAGGCTCCTTGGGAGGCTCTCTCCAGCCTCTCCCCTGCCGCCCCACCCACAGGGACTAATGATGCCTTCCACCCCTCAGCCCTTTTCTCCACAGCCAGGCTGCTACTCTGGTCATCAGGGAGCTTCCATCATATCGCACTGGACAAGTACAAAGTACAATAGTTTCCATAATTGGGCTCCGGGCCTGTGACCGTCTGCTCCCCACAGGGCAGCCAGAAGGATCCTGTTAGCTCCCAGGGCAGTTGCATCTACTCCCTGATCACAGCCCTCCTGTGGCACCTGGCTCACTCTGGCTCAAAGCGAAGTCCTCACCAAGCCCAGGCTCATTCGCTCCATATCCGTCCTCTTATCCGCCCACTCTCCCCTCCTCCTTCTGCCTGGCTGCCTCCCCTAGCCAGCTGTCAGCCTCAGATCCTCTCTTCACTCAGGACTTCTCAGGGAGCCCTGCTCTTACCACCCCAGCTAAAACACACCCTTTCCGGGAGGTCTGCCATCCCAGCACTCAGGAGGCTGAGGCAAAAAGATCACTACAAGTTCGAGGCCAACCTGGGCTCCATAATGAGTTCAAGGTCAGCCTGGACTACATAGCAAGATGCTGTCTCAAAAAACAACAACAAAACTATAAGCCCTTCCCTCCGTCCCCCTTTCTCCCACCTGCTGCTTCCTCCCACCGCTCTGCTTCACTGTTCTCCACGCGCTCCCCTCCCAGGCGTCCTATGCTATTCCCATTTTATCTCTTGTGTTCCTATCCATGAGGGCATGGCTGCCTCTGCCCTGTCCACTGCTGGGTCCCCAGGGCCAAGAAGGTATGCTGGAGGGAGGCACGAGGAAAAATGATGGATGGATGATGGAAGGATGGATGTTTCGATGATGGATGATAAATGGATGGAGGGATGGAATGATGATGGATGATGGGTGGATAAAGGAAGGGATGGATAATGGATGGATAGATAATAGATAGATAGACAGGTGATGGAAGGACGGATGATGGAAGGATGGATGAATGGATGATGGATGGGTGAATGATGAATGGATGCATAATGGGTAGATGGATAGATGGTGGATGAATGGATGATGGATGAATGTTGGGTGATGGAGAAATGGATATATGGATGAATAATGGATGGATGAGTGGAAGGATAGATGATGGATAGCTGGATGGATGGGCAAACAAGTAGGACAGGGCTGGAGGGGCTGACCTCACCTGCAACCGGGACAGGATATGGTGGTAGTGAAACAAGGTGCAGAAATCCACATGGGCCGAGAACTCCTCCAGGGCTGCCTTCTCTGCTGGACTGGAGTGGAATTCCTGTCATCTCAGGAAGCAAAATCTCTTTAGGTCCCTTTGCCCTTCCCATGCAGAGGAATTCTTTTCCCAGCAGCCCAAATGCTTTTTAAAATTTGTTTTATTTGGGGTTGAGGGAGGAGGCTTGAACAATTTTGCTGATCAGGAAACTGAAGCAGCTCAAGACAGTGAAAAACAGTTGGTCTTCCAGGCATGGTGGTACATTTCCCTACTCTAAGCACTTAGGAGGCTGAAGCAGGAAGATCACTGTCCTGGACTACATAGTGAATTCAAGGCCAGTCTGAACTACATAGTGTGGCCCTGCCTCAAAAAAAATATATATATATTATACATATGTCTTTTTGAGACAGGGTCTCACCATGCAGTTCAGGCTGGCCTTGAGCTCACTGTGTAGCCCAGGCTGGTCTTGAACTCTCAACTATCCTCCTGCCTCAGCCTCCCGAGTGCTGGGATTAGAGGCATGAGCCACCACGGCCAGCTAAAAATAAAAATATTAACAAAGGGCTGACAGAGGTGGATGTCTGAGTTCTAGGTTGGGCACTAACTCACCAACATTGGCATAATGTTTATGGTGTGTCAGGTACTGTATGCATGACATCATGGTCCAAAGACTGCAAGGGGTTGATGGAATTATAACTCCCATTTTTCAAAGGAGGAAACTGAGGCACACGGAAGTCATGTCCTGAGGGCTAGAAGGTCTGTGTGAGGTGACTCCAATCCTGGCCTGATTCCAGGTTACATACTGAAACCCTTCACCATGTTGCCTGTGTTGGTGCCTGGTTAAACGTCTCCACCTCTTTGGGACTAACTTTCCTTCTAGCAGCAGACGGTCACACCCTTTTTCTCAAAGGGCTGCGGCTCGAGTTTGATGAGATTACCTGTGTCTGTGTGAGTGTCTGTGTGCCTGTGTGTGTGTGAAGTGTAGCACAAGACTTAGCAGATAAAGCAAGTGTTTGATAAATGATTTGAATTGAGTGGATGACCATCCTTGGGGCTGACAGGTATGATGATGGTGGGTAAGAACTGAAACTCTGAGGCAGGATCAGGACTAAGGTGAGGTGAATAAGTCATCCAAAGGCAAAACATTCATGGAGACGCCTAGTTGTAAGGTCAGCCAAGGCTGGGCTATTATGCTGTGGCTTTTTCCTCCTGTGCACTTCTGCTACCTCATCTATAAATGAGGATGATAGCGGCACCTCCCTTAGTGGGTGGTTCCAGTTAGTAAATTGGTGACAAACACTTGGCACAGTGCCACCAAGTATAAGCTCGAATAGTATGAAAACAATTACGATCATAGCTTTGTGACTGTAGATATAATTTTTATTTGGTGTAGAAACAGTAACGACGAATGGATTAGAGGGGGAAACCATTCCCCATATAGGCCGCGTCCCCGGAGAATCTTTCCTGCATCTGATTTCTCAGCGCTTACTCCTGCATTCCATCTCAGCACAACCATTCTGCCACCGAGGGAATCTGGAACTACAACCCCGAAAGGCTCCTTGACAGCCCTCCATGGCATGCGGGGCCCCGCCGCCCCGAGGTCTGCTGGGAATCGTAGTCCTCAAATTCTCTGACCCAGGACAGGCTGTACCTGTATCAGGAGGCGGAGCAGTTGCTCCTTGGAGAATGGAATGTAGCGCTCTCGGTACTGCTGGGCCCAGTCGCGGGGCTCCGTGGGGTTCCACATCTTGCGGTACACCCCCATCTTTTCTGCCAGGGACGACAGCGCTCGGGGGGTCGCGAGGAGTGCTGACAACTGCGGCCATACTCGAACCCTGGATCCCCAGGCTCCTCGGGTCACGTGCAGCATGGCCAGACCCTTTCCCCGGAGCCTAAACAGAGGGAAAGGAGTAGGGCCAAATGTCATCCGAAGGAAATGCTCCTCGTGTCACATCCTCCAGGGCCATCCCAGCCCTAGGCGGGACGCAGAGCCTGGTCCACTCGCAGCGTACACCCTGTTGCCCGTCCCGTCCCACACAGTTCAGTGGACCTGGAGCCTAGCATGGGGTTAAAGGTCAAGGTGTTCTGCAGACCCAGAGACCTTGTGTTGGTAAAACTGGTTTCTGCGGGATCTAGGCAACGAGGTGGATCTTAGGCTTATAGGAAATGCTCGAAAAGCTGCATAGAGGATGCAGGGCCGCCCTCCCCGGGCTATGCAATCCCCCCGCTCTTCCCTCACCTTAGGCAACGCTGGACTGTCATTGAGCCTCCTGCGCATGTGCAGGATGGTGTCCTGGGCTCCCGGGTTTGGCTTCAACCAGCAGCAAGACGCATGCGCAAACCTTGGGTATTTCAGAGGAGTCCATTTCTTTGACCGCCTTTCTCAAGGCACATGCGTAGTATGCACGGTTTTTTTTCCCCACCGCCAGCGCCGTTTGTTGTGAGGCGCATGCGCCATATAAATGTCTCCTTGTCCACAGACTTCAAAGGGAAGGGGCGGGGCAGGCGCGAGGCGAGGGACTGGGCGGGGCTCCCGCGCGCAGCCCGCCAACGGCGAACCGCCCAACGTCTGCTTAGGTCACGGCCTCACTCAAATCAGCTCCTGAGTAGGCAGGGAAAGGGGGGCGGGACTTGGGTGCAGCCAATCAGCCAGGCGGAGCGAAAAGGCGGGAAAAAGAGGAACCAAAAGAAGGCTGAGGCGGCGCCGCGAACCGAAGGGGAGGGCAGGTGGAAGGAAGAGCCGGCCTCCAGGTGACGCCCACGGTTCCCGAGAGAGTAGAGGTGGCCCTTTTTCCTCAGACAGTGTCACTCCCAAGCCCCAGGATCCCCATCCCACTAGCACCAGGGACTTGGTCTCCTCATTCTGTGGGGAACAGCTGGTTTCTGAGCTTCTTCCGTCGTCCCCACCTAGCCTTGCATTTTTTATGAAAGATGAAGCCGAATTCTAAGGGGACTGTCTTGCTCTGGGACATAACCCCAAGGTCCAAGGACATCCTAAAATATACTCCGCGTGCCTGGGCTCTCCCTTGTGGGGGCTGAGCCTGGCGTGTGGTGCATGACTGTAATCCCAGCTCTCGGGAAGCTGAAGCAGGAGGATCACCATGAGACGGAGGCCAGCCTGGGCTACATATGTAGACACTATCTCCAAAACTACTACTACTAATAATAATGTGAATACCCATCACCCCAAAACCTGAAAGGGATTCCTCTGGTTCAGATCTCCCAGAGACATCTACCTATGTGCCAAAAGGCATGCCCTTTCTCCTTGGCCTGGGATCTCCTTCCCCTGTGCCACCCCTGGGACCCCCAGACACCCCTTCCCTTCAGCCCAGATTCCTTGGAGTCCTGGCAGTGCCCCACCTCACTCCTGCCTGCACCCCAACTCTGACATCAGCGTCTATGCTGTCTTGCAGAAGCTGAACCCAGGTGGCCCTGCAGCACACAGACGGTGGCTCCCCACACCCGTGTCCCTGCACTTTGGGGCCAAGGCAGGACAACCTCCGCCATGCACCTCTCCTCGAGCCTGCAGGACCTGGCCAACAGTGAGACTGTGCGCTTCCTTAGGAGACCAAAGAGTATCACACGGATCCTTGCAGGGGTGAGGCCTCTGTGGCCTGCCTGTGGCCCTGGGGAACATGGAACATCTAATTCTCAGAGCCAGGACCCAAGTGTGGGTCAGGGAGTGGGCAGAAGGGAAAATGAAGCAAAGAGAGCCAATAAGGGGAGCTGCCTTCCACTGAGCACCCCACTGCACCCCATACCCCTCTCAGCATTATCAACTCCTGGCAAGAAAGAACTTTAAAAGGAGGTTTCTTGAACCCCCTTTTTGGTGATAGATTTTTTTTTTTTAAAGACAGAGACTCGCTATGCAGTTTAGGCTGGCCCTGAGCTCACTGTGTAGCCCAGGTTGGTCTCAAACTCACAACAATCCTCCTGCCTCAGCCTTCCAAATGCTGGGATTACAGGAGTACACCACCACACGCAGCTGACTATGGATTCTTGAGACAGGGTCTCATTTGTAGTCCACACTGACCTCAAACTGATTTATGTGGCGCAGGCTGGTCTCAAACACACAGGATCACTATCCTCCTACCTCAGTCTCCTTAGTGCTGGGATTGCAACCATGCAGTGTCACTATGCCCAGCCTTGTTTTGTTTTGTTTTGTTTTGTTTTATGAGACAGGATTTCCTATGCAGTCAAGTCTGGTCTTAAACTCACTATGTAGTCCAGGCTAACCTCAAACTCATGGTGATTCTCCTGCCTCAGCCTCTCGAGTACTGGGACTATAGGTGTGCACCACCATGCCTGACTGGGAGTCAAATCTTCATTGAGCACAGACTCTGCTGTGTGACCTTGGACCAATCACTGTTCCTCCCTGGGCATCACTGTTCAGGGTCAAAGGTGTGGTTATGAGCTGCCACTCTAAGCCCTTTACAGATTGGAAACAAGCCAAGGCCATGACAGCGTTTGATCCAGCTCACAGGAGTAGGCAGGATACCCTGTATCTAGCCCTGGGTGTCCTAGAAGACCCTTCATCCTCATCCTCTCCGGGACCTGCTTTGAACCTGGCTTCAAGCCATGACCCAGCTCTGCCCTGTCCCTTAGCAAGGCACAGTCCCTGTTGTCCTGAGCCAGTCCTGGCATAGCTGTCACAGCAGCAGATTCCATTCTCAGGGGTGCCTTGTTTTGTCCCTCAGCTTGCACGGTCACCCTGTGACTGTGTGACCTGGAAAAACTTCCTAACCCTCTCTGAGCCTGATGGAGTGGGAAGGGCTGGTAGGGAGCCGAGTTAATGCCTAGACACCGCTGAGTGTGGGCCTGGCAGGTGGGATGCTTTCCTTAAATAGCGATTGTTACTAGAACAAATCAAGGCTTGTGAGGGAGAACAGAGATGGGTGGAGGGTGCCTAGGGTGACAGGGACTTGAGTCCCCCATTCTAGATCCCTTGCTGGTGGTGGCTCCTTTACTCCTCACCACAGCCTTAGGACACAGACATTCTTACTATAACCCAAGGGGAAACTGAGGCTTGCCCAGGGATATTATCAGCTGATAAGCAAGACAGAGCCACACTCACCCTGCCTGTCCCCAAAGCCGGAAGGAAGGGCAGGTGGTGGGGACCAGGAGGCCCAGCTGGGGTGAACAGGCGGGTGCAGGTAGCAGGGAAAGACAGGGCTCCGGCCACACCAGACACACCGGTCATGGACTTCACCCGCCTCCTCTGTCCTCCTCCTGCCGTCCTCTCCTGTCCCCCCTGGCCTGGCTGCTCGGTAGGGAGCCCCCAGGCAGCTGGTGCCCCTGTCCTACCTGCCGCCTGCCAGCTGCTGCCTTAACTGATGAGTCTTCGCTCCCTCCCTGGGGACGGGCCAGGAAGGCTGGAGGAGGCTGGACTTGGTCGGGTCCCTGGGCCAGTGCACATTCTTCCCCTTCCCACTATCTCCCATGTCCCAGGCTGCATTGCAGCCTCGGTCCCTTCTGGTCGGCGGGCAGACAACCCTGGGCCCGGAAGTTAAGAGCCAAGTTCCAATCCCACCCGGCCCAGGGGTGACCTTGAAGGGACGCTTCCCCTCTGAGCGACTCCTGATTGCCATGGTTTACCTGAACACCTACTAGGGCTAAGCCTGGCAAGCCCGTGTCGCCCCTCATTGTGGTTTTGTTACACTGGGAACCTGGGGCTCCAGGAGCAGAGTGATTTGCTCAAAGCCACACAGCTGGCAGAGTCAGCCGCGCCTGGCTCTTTCCACTCCAATGTAATGGCTTCGATTTATCACCTGTGAAACAGAAAGGCATTAATAACATGGTCGCGTGGGGCTGGTACAGGTTCAATGGATGCGAGCTCAGCAATGATCGATGTGTGTTCTCATCCTTGACCTGACTTTGCCCCAAACAGCGGCACAAAGCACGTTACTCACAGACCTGGTCCTCTGCCCCAGCCTCCCTCTGGGCAGCAGCACCATGGAGAGAGACAGCAGCCCAAGAGGGACCCTTGGCCTCAGGCCTTAGTGTTGGCATTGCTATGAAGCTAGGAAGGATGGACGGGCCCAAAGCCATAGTGTTTAGGAGTCAGGCCTGGGTCTCCCTTGTCCCCTCCCTGAAGGACGCAACAAGAAGCCATCGTCACTGTTCCACAAGTATTCACAAGCCTGGTCTCTTGCTGGGTGCTGGGGACGGGGGAAGGTCTCCCCACAGAGCCTGTCCTATGGGAACTCTGATTCTCAAGAAGGGGACATGTTTGACATGCTCTTTCCCTTGGCCTCCCCCAAAATCTGCCGTCGCCAGCATTGTCACATCCAATCAATCTCCAAGTCTGATTTTACATCCTGGATATTCCTGGACTCCCCAGGGCTCTGGCCTCCAAGGCATGCCGCTCTCAGGTCTGCAGCCTCCCGTCTCGCCACATGAGCCCAGGGGACTTCTCCACCCCCTAAGTGTGACTCTGGCCGTCCTCAGCTCAAAACACTTCTGCACATCAAATTCAATTCAGACAAGAAATTCCACTTTTTCCCAGCTCCCAGCTCCAGGGCAGGCTTATCAGGCTGACTCCTGCCTACTTTCCACCGAGTCTTACCGGATCCCTCAAACTGGGGGCTTCTCTGGTCCTGCGGCATGTGACCTTCGCACATCCTGCTCACCTTTCCTCCTCCAGGGCCACTGGGGGTCTCAGTTTACCTCCAAACTCTGGCCCATGAATTTGGTTCCTGAGCAAACCTTGACTCTGTCCCTCATCAGCTCCTCCCTGGCTTGGTAGCTGTTTTCCCCTCCTGCTCTCATGCTTAGGGCTGGTGCTGTGGAGGAGCCCCCTGGGCCAGCCCCACCGTGCACATGCCCACACACACACACACACACACACACACACACACGGGCTCCTTCCCGTCTGGCATAGCCCTAGCCCACTGCAACAGGACTGTCTGGGCCTTGACACTGCAGAGTTGCAAGGATTAAAAATGCCCTCCTCGGGGTGTTTAGTCCAGAATGAGAAGCACAGCAAGGGGTTCAGAGCGGACTGAGGAGCCAGGCGGCTGTGGTTCAAATGCAGGCTCTGCTGCTGACCAGCTGACCAAGTGCAGCCCATTCCTATGCTCTCTGTGCTCCTGTTCCAGGTTCTAAAAACCAAAATTGTGCTGGGCATAGTGATGTACACCTGTAGTGCCAACACTTGGGAGGCTGAGGCAGGAGGAGTACCAAAAATTTGAGACCCGCCTGGGCTACACAGTGAATTCAAGGCCACCCTGGAATACATAGTGAGGCCCTGTTTCAAAAAAGCAAAAACAGAAACAAAATAGAAAACAAGTGAGGCGTGGTGGTGCACCTCTGTAATCCCAGCACTCTGGGAGGCTGAGGCAGGAGGATCTCAAGTTGAATCCAAACTAGATAATTTAGCAACTTAGCAAGACCCTAATTCAAAAATAAAAAGGCCTGGGGATGTAACTTAGTGTGAGGGCTCTGGCTTCCGTCCCCAGTACCACACACATGCACACACACATACACATGTACATACACACACCACAAAGTGTGTTGACATAATAGTGTTAGCACTGGTTGGTTCTGCATAGGGGGTGCTGGGTGTTTGTTAGCGCCTCTCTGCACTTCTCTGTGTGTGCACATTATTTCCGATGACCCCACCAAGTTTGGGTGCCTGGGTCTGACAGCAGGAGAGTGTGGAGCCAGGCAGGGACATTTGAGGACAGCTAGGTTGAGGAAGAGGAGAGGAGGGTGGGGACTGTGGGGCATCTCGAGTCTGGGCCAAGGCTCTGGGGTCTGCAGCAGAGAGCACCAAGGTGTGAAGGACCAGGGTGGGCATAGGGTCTGAGCTGAGATGGAGAGGCAGGGTGGTGAGAAGCAGGGGTGCAGGTGGAGGCTGAGGGCTCTGCTGCATGACGTGGGGAGGGGCGGCCAGGGTGCAGCAGGGTGAGTCCCGGGATGTGGGGGATGCTGAGCTCTGACCTGACCCCTCGAGTCCCCAGGTCTTCTCGCTGGTCATCTTCTCCTCCCTGCTGACTGACGGCTACCAGAACAAGACAGACTCTCCCAAGCTCCTCTGCATCTTCAACAGCAACCAGGCAGCCTGCAGCTTCGCCATGGGTGCCGGAGTCCTCGCCTTCCTCTGCTGCCTGGTCTTTCTCTCTCTGGATGCCCGCGAGGCCCACATGGTTAACCCCTACCTCAAGATGGCCTTCCAGCTCCTGGACATCATTGTGGCGGGTGAGCCCTGCGACCACCACCCCAGCTCCCCAGGGTCTGCAGGGCTGGGCCCTTGTTGCCCAGTGGCTGGCCTGTGCCCAAGGTCTGACTCCAGGCTGCCCCACATCTCCTCCCAGGCATGGATTACACATCCTCCAGTTTGGTGTGAAGGTCACCCCTTCTGACTCCAGGCTGATTCTAGAAGGAAGTGTCCTCCTTTTTTTTTTTTTTTTTTTTTTTGATGGGGGAAATTACTTGCTATGTATTCCAGGCTGGCCCTGGACTCCCAGCAAGCATCCTGCCTCAGCCTCCCAAGTGCTGGGCTTACACCTGACCTGAAGTTTGTGGCACCAGGCTGCTGTTGTCCAGGAAGTGGCCTGTGGCTCCCATGTTGGGGGTGAAGCTCTCCTTGAAGGGATTCGCTTTGTGGTGGGCACAGGACAGGGTGGGATCAGAGGGAGGGCCAGGAGACCCCAGTCTGGCCCACACTTCTCAGCAGCCAGCTAACTCTTCTCTCTCACAGTGCTCTGGGCGATCACTTGGTTCCTGGGTTTCTGCATCCTGGCCAACCAGTGGCACCATTCGTCACCCAAAGAGCTCCTTGTGGGGAGTTCCAGCGCCAAGGCGGCTGTCAGCTTTGCTTTCTTCTCCATCTTTGTCTGGGTGAGGACAGGCCTGGTCTCCCACAGCTCCCCTTAGCCCCTTCTGCAGGGCAGCCGGGAGCTCTAGATCATCCCACTCCCACTGCCCAGCAGGATTGCCAGGTTCCAAGGCCAGGCCGGGGGCGTTAGGGATCTGCAGCTCCCTGTGGTCCTCAGCCCGTCCTTTTCTGCCCACAGATAGTCCAGGCCTACCTGGCATTCCAGGACCTCCGGAGTGAAGTCCCTGTCCCCTACAAGCGCTCCCTGGACGAGAGCGGCGTGGTGCTGACCGCCCTTTCCCCTCCATCCACCTCCAGCTCGGTGAACTTGACAGCCTCCAACCCCAGTAGCCTGACATACTCCAGCTCCCCCCTGTCCTCCCACGTGACCACCCCGAAGGGACCCCGCCTGGCCATGATGCCAGACAGCTGAATGCCCTTGTCCAAAGCAGTAAAGAGATACTCTTTCTTCAAAAAACAGCCGTGTCTCTCCTCTCCTCCCACCAGCTAACCTCTTGGGTTCCTCGGTGGGTTGCACCTCTAGGCACCTCTTTGATGGCAGCAGAGGGAGGTGGTGCCAGACCAGAAGCACAAGCAACACCTCAGGCCCAGCACTAGTCATGGTGGGGAGACCCTAAGTGCCACATCCTGCAGCTGAGACCCAAAATGCTTCTGCTGGGTGGAGAAATTATAAATATTATTTATTAGTAGTACATCAATCATCTATCTGTACATTGGTCCTTAAACTGTTTCCAAGCAATCAAGAATCAGGCCCAGAGCCAGGTGTGGTAGTACACGCTTGTAATCCCAGCACTCAGGAGGCTGAGGCTGGAAGATAGTTGCAACTTCAAAACCAGTCTGGGCTACAGAGGGAGCTCAGAGCCAGCCTGAACTATAGATCGAGACCTGTCTCAAAAAGACTCCCACCCCCCAAAAAAGAGAATCAGGCCCAATGCCGGGGAGCTCAGTGGCACAGGACCTGCCTGGTAAATGCAAGATCGTGAGTTTGAGTCTCAGTCTCCCCCCACCCCACAAAAAAAGAATCAGGCCCAAACTAGAAATGATGGCCACTTCTATAATCCCAGCACTCGGGAGGCTGAGGCAGGAAGGTCACCGTGATTAAGAGGATGACCTAAGTTACACAGTGAGACCTTGTGCCCAAAAGACTGAAAAAGAATCAGAGCCAACCATGAGTCAATGAGCCCCTGGCCATGGGTTTCACAGATGCCAAAACCTACCTTCCTTCTACTCCCCACAGTGACAAGGACCCAAAACAAAGCCACACTGTGTGTGTGTGGTGGGGGGTGAGGGACAAGAGACTTGGAGCCCATGAATGGCATTCGGAGGAACCCTTGTCTTTCAGTATTTCAAAGTCCATGTTGAGAAAGGGCGGGAGACCCACACTCCCGCACAGGTGACCTCAGTGGGCGTCATCCTGCTAAGGTAGTGACAGGAGCAGGGCTAGTCCAGGCAGGGTGGGTTCCAGCAGGGAGGCCAGGGTAGCACTGTACCACTCGAATGGAGCAAAGCAAAATAGGTGAATCTTAATATATTTCGCCCAAATGTCCAAGACATTGGCATTTCATTATAAAAACGATCAGTAAGTGTGTTCCAGCTTTTCATGCTAAGCTTCAAAACCACCTCACCTTGCGTCTGCTGCATTTCAAGAGTTCCCTGGTCATCTGTCACCGAGGCCCACTCTGGGACCGTGCAGCTCTATACCCTCTAGGCTTCTCTGAAAACACCTGGACCTCCAATTGGTGAGTTATGTTTTTGTCTTGTTTAGTTTTGGTTTTGGGAGACAGGGTCTCGTGATATCATCCACACTGGACTTGGCCTAAAACTCCTAGGGATCCTAGCCAGGAGTGATGGTGCACGCCTGTAATCTCAGCACTCAGGAAGCTGAGGAAGGAGGACTGCCACAAATTCAAGGCCAGCCTGGGCTACAAAGTGAGTTCCAAGCCCACCTGAACTATATAGTGAATCCCTGTCTCAAAAAGACAGAAAAACACACAGTGATCTTCCTGGCTTATCCTCCCAAGTGCTCAGATTCCAGGCCTGGCTCAAAGGATGTTTACAAAGTGACTACACTAAGGATCAAAAATTCCAATGCTGAGGCTGAGACAGGAAAGTCAATGCTGCTTCAAGGCCACCCGGGCTACATTGTGAGAGCCCCATCTCAAAAAGAAAAAAAAAAATCCAGTGCTTACAAGAGCCAGGCAAACCCCACACGTGTAAGAAACGGGCCGTGTGAAGCCAATCTGGAGACCTAGAAAATATTTGCCTTTTAACCCCACAAATACACACATAGAGCAATCGGCCCTGACCCAGTAATGGTGACGACCACGCAGCCAGGTCCTGCGGACATGGGGCAGGTGCACGCCATGACCCATTCAGCTTCAGCCATCTGTGCCACCCGGAAACAAGGCCCCGGCACTGTCAGACTGACGGAACTCTTCTTTCAAACAAAGCCAGAAATCCCAGCGTGAAAATCTGCTTCTGAAACACTAGCAACCCATCCATTTTCCTTTTCTAGCAGACACAAAGTACTTGACAAAATTTAACCCCATGCTGACTGGGGGTTTCGGGGTGGGGCTGGGAAGCTCAAGACTCCTGCAGGGAACCCTCAGGCACTTTCCATGCCAAAGTTAAAAGGAATCTTCCCCAGCAGAGCTATGGGGGGCTGAAGTACAGCTGAATGTCTCCGGAACCCCATTTCTCATCCTGCTCCTCCCCAACCTCTAGACCCCCAAAGATGATCAATGAGGCAAAAGCAGAACAGAGATGGGGCGCTGGGGTGGACCCCATGATCAGCAGAGAAGACAAGGAGTAGCGAAAGAGAGGCATCATTTTCCTCTGTTTATTTCAAGAGAACAAAGAATCAACCATCAAATTCTGTACAAAAACATGGTGTTAGAGCCGTGGGGACCCACAGGCCAGCCCCCTTCCCACATCTGGGCCTAGAGCCTCCCACAATTTGCCAAAAACCAAGACAAGACCAAAAAACCCAAATTCTGGAAAAAATTATTATGAAAACTCTAGGGAGACCTTCCTGGGCCTCCCTTCCTCCCTGTCCCCCACCCAGGGACATTGTGGGGGTGGGGGGGGGCAGCTGATTTGGGGTTTGGCAACCAGTGGAGGGGCCTGGGGATGGGAAGAGATCTCTGGCCCTGTCCTGGCTCATGGGACGCTCAAAAAGGGTTTATAAAAATTGGGGCCAGAGAAGGAAAGAGACAGGGCTCATCAGAATCAAAAACTAAATAATGGAAAGATTTTTTTCTTTCTTTTTTTTTTTTTTTGTCACCTCTAAAAGGCAGAAAACTAGAAACAGCCCAGGTCCTGAGTTTCCCAAGACTTGGGTCTTCCATAAGCCCCCCTAAACCCGGCAGGAGCGGGTATGGGGAGGGGAGTGGGGAGAGGCGGGTTCTTTAAAAAGTCACTCCTAGACAGAAGGCGCTGTCTGTCTCCTGCCACCTTCCTCTGCTGCTGCTGCTGCCTCCACCACGCCAAGGTGTGGAGTGGGTCGAGCCAGGCGGGACCAGGGCTACGCAGGCAGACTCAGCTTCTTCCCCTTGAGGACTGTGGGGAAAGACACAGCCATTACTGAGGGTCCCCCACACCAGGGCCTGGCCAGCGTCTGCAGGGATGGAGCTAGACCGCCATGGACGGAGCGGAATGGCCTGGACCAGGGGAGGGAAAACCGAGGACTTGTGCCAGGGACTGACACAGGGCGACACAGGCCCCACTGTTTCAGCGATGGCTGGGTCTCGTCCCCCTCTGAGGCACCCAGGGCCAGTTGCCTCGGGTCTCTGAGGGCAGAGGCGCTGTGGGTACAGCAGGGCTGGATCCTACTCCAGCCTCTTCAGTATCACCTCCTCTTAGGCCCCAGGCAAAGTCGTGCCTCACAGTGTCTCAGGAAGGCACCCCTACTTTCTCTCCAGGGTCTCCTCACCACTGGGAATCCCCTCCCTCTTCTTCCTGCCCTAACTTCCCCTCTAGGCTCTGAGGGGAGGAGAAGGGCCTCAACCATCTTTTATTTTCTTTTTCCCTTTGGTTTTTTGAAACTGGCCTGGACTACAGTGCAGGCTGGCCTTGAACTCAGGATGACCCTCCTACCTTAGCCTCCTGAGTGCTGGGATGACACCGGCACACCACAATGCCTGACAATGACCATCTTTTTTCCTCCTGTGCACCTGCTGACCCTGGTGCCTTGCCTGGGACACATGAAGTGCTCCATACATTTTTTTGTTTGTTTGTTTCTTTTGGTACCAGGGATGAAGCTCACAACCTTGCACTTATTAGGCACGCTCTTGAGTCACTGAGCTAAATCCCTGGCCCTCCACACATTTGTTGAATGAATGAATGAAGTTCAAGCTTCCGAGCCCTCCCTGGCCTGATCCCCTCTTAAAGCAATATGGCCGCCAAAGGACAGAAACTCCTGGGTCTTCACGGAGCCAGGGGCCGGAGGCCTGGATTCCCAGGAAGCAGTGAACAAGGTACCCTAAAACCCCAGGAGGAAGCCCTTCCTCCCAAGAGAGATAGAGGACTCAGGACTCGGACCCCAGCTCCCAGACAGCACAGCAGCTGCAGACGGGCCTGTACCCGGGCTACCTTTGGTGATGTAGAGGTAGAAGAAATCACAATACAGGACCGTCTGGACCAGCCCAGCCACAATGGCGATGAGGTCGAAGAAGCCCTCGAAGTGGTAGCGCCAGATCCAGTTGAAGAGATAGAGCGTGCGGTAGACGCCCAGCGCGAACAGGTAGTGGCTGGTGATGGTTTCTGCCTCGCCGGTCTTGCTCACCATGAACAGCTGCGGCAGGATGGCCACGGACTCCAAGTAGATGGAGAAGGTCCAGAGGATCTGCAGGGAGGCCCAGGAGGGGGCAGCAGGAGAGAGGGGGGAGTGGGACTGCAGTCAGGGCTCAGGGAACTGGATCTGGTGCCGCCCTTATTATATTTAATTTAACCACTGCCCCAGGATGAAGCTACAGGAGGAAGAAGTTGTTCTTTCTTTTTTTTTTTTTTTGAGATAGGGTCTCACTCTGTAATTCAAGCTGGCCTTCCACTCACTATGTAGTCCAGGCTGGCCTTGAACTCGTGATCCTCCTGCCTCAGCCTCCTGAACGCTGAGATAACAATAGTGCACCACCACACCTAGCAGGAAGCTATAATTATTAACATCCCTATTCAACAGCTGAGCAAACTGAGGCTCAGAGAAGGTAAGGCACCTGCCCAAATTACATAGCTTATTAGCAGCAGAGCTGGAGACTTCATGTGTGCATGTGTTAGTGGGGAACCCAGGGCTTTCCCCTCCTCCACACCCTCCCAGTCTCATGTTTTGGTTTCCTCCTCAAGAAAGGTCTGGTCTGACACTTCCTGTCAGGCCCTTTTCATCCCCAGCTTTGTGAAAGTCCCACCTGAGATAGTCTGTGACCAGCAACTACTAAGCTGAAACCTCCCCTCACAGGACAGAGGCAGTGGCAGGAGCGGCCCCTCGCTGACTGTTCTAAACGCCCTGAGGGAGGAGGTGGCTCCATGCCCAGGCAGCTGGACTGCAGGGCGTGCCCTCGTACCCACCCAGAATCCTCCAGGGAGGCTCTCAGCCAGCACATCAGCTGAGGCTCATGGGAAATGCACCCACTGAGTGGATCCACACCAATGCTCACACTTGGGGTTGTCTTTGGGGAACAGAACCAAGGCATAAGAGGAGACAGGTCTGTGGCAGTGGGTGTAGTTCATGGTATCTCTTTTATTGTTCTTTTGTTTGTTTTCCAGTATCAGGGATTGAACCCAGGGCCTCTAGACTGAACTACATCCTCAGCCGTTTTTCATCTTTTATTTTAAGAGTAGGTTTTGCTAAATGGTTAAACTGTTGGACTAGAATGCTAGGATTACAGCACATCACTTTAACTGACTTTTTTTTTTTTTTGACAGAGTCTCACTAAGTTGTCCAGATTGGCCTCAAACTTGTGATTCTCCTGCCTCAGCTTCCCTGGGACTACAGGTGTGTAACATGACTGCTTGATATCCAAATTGGTTTTGTTTTTGTTTGTCATTTGGTTGTTTTGTTGTTTTTTAGTGTTTGGGGATTTTATTTTGGTTTTGTTTTTTTGAGACAGGGTCTCTATATACAGTCCACTCTACCCTTGAACTCACAGCAATCCTCCTGCCTCAGCCTCTAGTGCTGGGATTACAGGCATGCACCACCACACCCAGCAATATCTGAAATTTTAAAGAATATTTTCCTTCTATAATTAAAAAAAATATATATAGATATATATATATATCTATATATAGATATATATAGATATATAGATATGCATGCTTTGGCACACACTTGTAATTCCAGCACTTGGGAGCCTGAGGCGGGAGGATCACAAGTTTGAGGCCAGTGTGGGTAACTTAGTGAGACCCTGTCTCAAAATGAAGTCTAAGAACAGACGAGGGCAAGCATGTAGCTTAGCACTAGAGCACTTGTCCAGCATCCACAAGGCCCTGAGTTTAATCCCCAGGACTGGAAAAAGAAAATGAGGACAAGGACACCTGCCTCACAGGGGGTACTCGGTGGGTGACAATACTATGCACAAGTGACTTCTCCCCTCTGAGTGAGGGAAACACAAAGGCCTGTTTCTGATCCAGGTCCCTTTGCCTTGAGCAAACCTCGGAATCTCCCCATCTCCCTCACTGCCACTTCTCTGCAAACTGGGTTCGTGACCCCTTGGGGCAGGGTGGTCACAGTCAAGGGCATAGGCCCCTGCTCTGTGCCAGGTGACAACACTGATCTGTTTGCACGCCCAGGACTCCTACTGCAGCATGGCCAGTGTCCCTCTGGTATTTCTAGGGATGCATGGGCCACAGTCGCCTCTGTTAGACTGGTCAAGCCTGCACAGTCCTAAGGAGATATATTGTGAACGCTGTGATCAAAATTTTAAAATGAGATCTGCCTAAAAACTATGGATTAGCCGGGGATATAGCTCAGCAGCATAAGCAACCACCTGGCAAGATCAAGGTCCTGAGTTCAATTCTCAGTATAAAAAAAGAAAAAAAAAACATGAACTATGGGTTCCATCAAAAACATCAGCTCACTCTGGCTTCCTGCAGGGCAGGAGCAGGCATGGGGAAGGCAAGGTTGCTTCAAATTTATGACTCCTAGCAGCTGATGCAACATCTCCAACCTCAACCTGGCCCTCCCAGAATTCTTCCCAGGCATCTGTATGGCCCCCAGCAAAAACGCCAAAGAATGAAAATCCCAGTGGTGAACATCTCAAACCAGAAAGCTCAGGCACAGTACTGAACACTTCAGTCATGGACACAGAGACAGAACACTTCCCACCTGATGCCAGCCACCTTCCAAACATCAACCCCACCACGGCCCCGCACTGGCAAGGGAGACCGAGGTACGTATCAGTGTGCATTGTGCACCTAACACACACAGGGCTCTGGATTCCAGTTCCTACACCAAAACAATACACTATTAGATCAGAACTGATTATCTATAGTTTAACAGATGGGGAAACTGAGACACGGGGAAGCTGCACGACTTGCCTCAAGTCTCACCAAGGCTCAGTGGAAGGAACAGGTTTCAAACCTCTGCACTATGGTTCTAGAGTACCTGTGTGTTTAACCATGAAGCAGTGCTACAAAACATCAGAAATCCTCATAAGGGCCTGATCCTGACTTCATATTTGGGGAAACTAAGGCACAGAAAGGTCAAGTCACAGGCCTAGGTTCATGTCAGTAGAAAATAGGCAGCTCTGGAGATTTAAATCCAAGCAGCCTAGCTCCTGAGCCCTCTCCCAATTCTTGACCTATTCAGTCTGGTATTATGAGGTCAGTGACTGAGGACACTTAGACCCTGAGTCTCAGTTTCCTTATCGGCAAAGTGGGATTGTTGTGAAAAATCAGTGAGTCCAAGTACATGGGATGAGCAGAGCAGCATCTGGCTCACACCGCTGCTTTCACATCACCAACTCCAGGGCCCGTGCTCTGAGTGTGTAGCTCCCAAAATAAGGAAGCCTCAGCAAACCAGGAACAAGGAAATCTGCAAGGCCTGCCATCCAGCAGCCATCCTATCACCACCTTCTGACCACTGCAGGGGTCCGTGGGCAGCCTACCTCTAGAGGAGTGAAGTCATGGTTGACCAGGAATGCGAGGACGGCCGTGGGAAAAACAAGGAACTCCACTCGGAATGTGTCATGGTTCCCATCATACGTGGCTTTGAACTTGCTATAAATCATCCAGACAGTGGTGAAGGAACAAGCTATGTAGACCACCTGACAGGGATGACAGTGGGTTACCTTACTCAAGGGGCCGGCCCAGCCTGTGGCTCAGACCTAGGGCTCTGGAACCCCAGTTGCCTCCTCCCTCAGACCCAAGAGGTCTCTCACCCACTCTCAGGGGGCCAAGGAGAAGGCCCCGGGCCTTACCTTCATGCATGTATTGTAGAGTGAGATATAGTTGGTGAACAGGTCCAGGTAGCGGGCAGTGAACACCACAGCAAACAGGACCTGGCTCTTCCCTGAAATTCCTGAGGTCCAGACACAGAAAGAAGAGAAAGCTGGTGGTGGGCTGCCTGGGCCATGAATTAAGGCACAGTGTGGTGCCAGGGACCAGCCTGGTTCTGAACCACAGATGTCCCTAGAGGTCTTCCCAGCAAGCCCAGTTCAAGCAGGGCCCTTCTTTCCCACGGCCCACAGCCAGGGGGCAGCCGGCCCCAAAGCTACTCCAGCCCGAGGCTCCATCCCAGGCTAGGCCTCAGAGCCACCTCGACCCTCCTTGGTGTCCTCCCACCCTCTCCATCGGAGGAGGGGCCTAAAGAGGTCACTGCCTGACCTCAGCGACCCCCCCCCAACAAGTCACCTCCCTTCTGCTCTCTTCCTGGCTGCCACCGTCCACGTCACCAACTCCCAGCCACCTCTCTGCCAGCCATGGCTCCCTGTCCCCAGCATGGAACCCATAAGACAGCTCAGATCGGGGCTTCGGGAGGCTGAACGGGGGCGGCCTGGCGCCACCAATCGGACCGTGTGCACCCGGCCTGGGGAGGCGAGCTGACCCCGCGGTGACCCAAGGCCGGAAGAGGGAGTCCCCACCAAGCAGTAGGCGCAGGAACCAGTCCCCCGGAGCTCCCCAGCCTCCCCTGGTCCCGGGACGCCCCCGCCTCCTGTCCCTTTCTCCCCTGGGCGGTCCTCTCACCGGCACACGAGCGGGACTTCCAGATTTTAAGCAGTAGCAAGATGATGGCTAGGAGGTGGGAGAGGTCTCCCAGGAATCGGAAGAGATTCATGGCGGGGGGGGGGGGGGC